>JANKYH010001671.1:0-16076 GCA_027475595.1 Populus davidiana x Populus alba var. pyramidalis | reverse complement strand
TTCTGGGCCAGAAACCGTCTGGTCCAGAGAAGAAAAGAAACACAGCACGGGGGGGAATTATTTTCCCCCCCCCCTCCTGCATGCAGAACGATTCTGCATGCAGGAGGCAAAAAAGAACTTACAGCCTTTGAAAAGAAAATGTGCAAGGGGGAGCGTACCTCGGCGCGGAGACGCGGCTTGCTGGCGGTGCTGTTGTGGAGCGGTGGCAGCGTCGTGGCTGACGGACGGCGGGTCAGGCGATTTCCCAAGCAAATCCGGCGAAGTCCTCTCGGGTCGTTTGCTTGGTTTTCGTTTCTAAGTTTCTTCCCAGTTTCAAATTTTCCACTCTTCTCTCGTTTTTTTTTAGTTTTCGTTGGCTCTCTCTCCTCTCTGGTGGGTGTTTCTCTCTCTTCCTCTCTCTCTTCGATTTTTCTAATTGTCTTCGGGTTCTCCTCTGTTCTCTTTTTTCGTCCTCCTCGGTGTGCTGGGTGGGCGTTTTTATAGAACCCGTGGGCGTGGCTTTAACGTGACCCAGGAGCGGGTCGGGGAGCGGCTGTCCAGGCGGGCCTCCCTCGGCTTCGGCGACGCGGCGGGTGGTCGGCCATTGTCCTCTGCGGTGGCCCACCGGTGTGGGGCCTCGGTCGGTGGCAAGAGGGACCTGCAGAGAAATAAAAAAATGCAAACTTTTCTTCTTCCCCGCTGTAATGTTCGGGGGAGAAGAAAATGAACAGTGCCATTCAAAACGGCACCGTTCGATCCCCTTTTTTTTTTTTTTATGCATGAAACGGCGTCGTTTTTGATAAAAACGCGTCGTTTCATTTTAAAATAAAGGTGCCAGAAACTATTTTTTGAATCAGTCCTAATTTGTCATTTGTTCTATTAAGTCCTTCAATCGAGTCCTTCAATCAAGAATAAACTTCAATTGCGTCCCTGCCAAATTCGGTCCCTACCCCTATAGTTGGCCGCGTTTTTCACTTTGGTCCTTGGCCTCTGATTTTCACAATTAAGCCCCTAATTGATCAATAAACTTCCAATTTCTTCAATTAAGCCCCTGAAACAATTCCAAACAGCCCCCTCTATATCTTTGCGCCTTCTCCAAATTGGTCCCTGGTTTTCGGATTTCACAATAAGTCCCTAATTGGCCATTAAAATTCAATATTTATGCAATTAAGCCCCTAATTGACCCAATAAATTCCTAAAAAATATATTTTGGCCCCAGAACTAAATTTCTTCTAATTAAAGCCCAAATTGACTTAAAAATAATTTTTCTTGCAATCAAATCCTCTATAAATTCAAATAAAAATCCAATTAAGTCCATAAACATCCAAATTTGGGCTTTTCTCCTCAAAATTCAATTTTCTTTCTCAAAAGGGCTTCATCTTCAAGAAAATACTGTCAAAAAATCAATCCTTGTATTTTTAAATCCTTGACCAATTTTCTGACTGTTTCCTGAGCGCTTCTGCCTCCTGTTATTTTTCTTACCCTCTGTTGTAACCCATTTTTGGGTCCCCACAAAAAATAAAAAGGATAATAAATAATAGCCGAAGAAGGTTAGAACATAACAGGAGGCATAAGCGCTCAGAAAATGGTCGAAAGATTGGTCAAGGAGGTTAAAAAATACAGAGATTGGATTTTTGGCAGTATTTTCTTGAAGGATGAGAGCCCTGTTGAGAAGGAAATTTGAATTTTTGAGGAGAAAAGCCCAAATTGGATGTTTATGGACTTAATTGGATTTTATTTGAATTTATAGAGGATTGGAGTGCAAGAAAATTTATTTTTAGGTCAATTTGGGTTTTAATTGGGAGAAATTTAAGTTCTGGGGCCAAATATATTTTTGGAATTTTAGGCCAAATCAGGGGCTTAATTGCATAAATATTGAAGTTTAATGGCCAATTAGGGGTTTAATTGTGAAAATCCGAAACCAGGAACCAATTTGGACACGCGGGTAAATAAAGGGGGCTGTCTTTGATTTGATCCAGGGGTTATTGAAGAAATTGAAAGTTTATTGATCAATTGAGGGCTTAATTGCACAATCAGAGGCCAAGGCCCAAGATGAAAAACGTGGCCACTATGGGGGCGAGGACCAAATTGGCAGGGACGCAATTGAAAGAATCAAAGGATAATTGAGAGCTGAGTTGAAATTGTGCGTATTCTGGCGCCTTTTTTAAATGAAACGGCGCGTTTTCCCCAAAACGACGCCGTTTCATATATTTTCAAAAAAAAAAAAAAAAAAAAAGGACCGAACGGTGCCGTTTTGAACGGCACTGTTCCCCTTCTTCTTCCTCCCCTAACGTGCAGCAGCATGGACGAAAAATGTTGTTTAATCAACCGGTGCCCCTCTCTCCTCGCGTGCACTGACAGACCAGGCCATGCACCTCGGACGACGCGAAGCCAGGAGGGCCACCCGTGATCGACCACGCTCACCGACCAGCCGACCGCGCTGTGCTGCTCCCCACGTTGCCCGCTCAACCCACGCCATTTCTGCTCCCCACGCTGCCCATGCAGCCCCTGCTCGCCTATAAAGAAAGGTGGAGATTGTAAGCACGGGAAAAGGAGAAGAAAGAAGACCAAGAGAAGAGAACAAGAGAGAGACTGAAGGAGAGAAACAGTGGACCTAAAGCAATAACACCTAAAACTCAAGAAATAAAACTGAGAGAAGGGAGAAGAGGACAGAAGCCGTGGGAGAGTTTAAAGAAAACGTTAACCGAACACGACCCGAGAGGACACCCGAACTGTTGGGAACCGTCGTTCTGAGTCGCCGACCTCCGCTGCAGCACCGTCAACCCGGACGTCCGACCAGCAGCATCACCTCCCGCCGTGCTAGGTATTCTCCTTTCCTCCTACGTTTTCATTTTTATATTTGTTATCCTCCTGCATGCAGAATCGTTCTGCATGCAGGAGGTAGGGGAGGAATTATTTTCCCTTCCCGTGGGTTTTCTTTACACTGGGCCGGGTTTCCGGCCCAGTTTTGTTATTATTTATTTTGGGCCAGACCGAGTCTGGCCCAGTCTAAAGAGATTTTTTTGTGTTGGGCTGAGATCGGCCCACCTCCTTGCGGGCCGAGATCGGCCCGATTCCAGCTGGTTTGGGTTCGGCCCATTCATTTGGGCCGGCCCACCCGAATTTATAATATATATATATTAGGAATTATAGTATATTGTAATATATATTTGTATATTGTGTATATATATTTTCACTAAAAAAAAAATATTTCGGAAAAGTCTTAAAAAATATTGCTGATTTCCCTGAATCTTTTTGTCAAAAATGGGTTAATGTTGGTTGGTATTTTTATACTGTAAAGATGCAAACCAGTGTTAAAAATACCCGGTTTTCGTAAAAATATCAAAGATTTTCCGAATAAAAAATGTTCTTGCTTTCAAAAAAAATTAAAAAATACCTAAAAATGTTGTGATTTTTCTGCATATTTTCATAAATATGGAATATATGGGTTGTATTTTTATACCGTAAGGATACAAGCTCAGTATTTAAATACCGATTTACGTCAAAGCATAAAAAATATATATAATGATAATATTTTCAAAATTTGTTTTTTGTTTTAAAATACGGCTTAGTCTCTCCAATATATATAGATATAAATATTATAACATCATATTTTTTTTTACAACAAAGAAAATTTTCAAAAAACAATATATGTATTAGCATGCATCTTGGCTTTAATAACCATTTATTTAAGCCACGAGAACTAGGCCAATATTTCAAAAATTCTAAAAAAAAAAATTTTGTTTTCTTTTAGTATTTGGGATTACGATTTATACGTAAAACGTAGTCCTAATATTATTATTTTTGGTATAGACGTTAGAACGGTTAAGATTTTACCCGATAAGATAAAGATCTCCTTACCGAGGAGGTTTTTTTCTTGAACCATAGACAGACCAACAACTAGGAAAACACAATAACACCTAGTTTTTTTTTATCAGAAATAAACAATGCAGCTTACCTTAGGTAGGGCGTATTTGGGGTGCTAATACCTTCCCTTACGCAACCAACCAGTCCCCGTACCCAATCTCTGAGACCAGTTAGGGTTCCTAGTGACCTAAATACTAGGTGGCGACTCCCGTTCCATTTTACCAATAATATTTCTCGTATCCCCATATATATATTACATTGTGGTTTTAAAATGGAAAACTTAGTTTTTCCGCGCCGCGACGCCGTATACGTGCGACAACCTCTTTTGGCTATTTATTTTTTTTTTCATGGGGACCCAAAAATGGGTTACAACAGATGCCCCCTCTTTATAATACTTACGGAGCATGGGTTTTGCGCAGTAAGTGTTATAAAGATAAACCCAAAACGGAACTCCCGAAACTGATTTGTTCGAAGCTTAAATGATCTGAACTTTGTCTTTTACAACAAACCTCCTTAGCCCAAAACTATGATCAAAGCTTAGTTATCTCGAGATCCTTATCCAGCGATCCTCTGAATTCTTACTTTAGTTTGATCAATCATGGAAATCCATCCGAGATCCCATCTGGTGATCTCCTTTGACCTGGAATCCCATCCGGCGATTCCTTTACTCATAACCAATACAAAAAATGTGTGTGTGGTCTCATTATGATGGGTGACCTGCCCGAGTGGAAAAGAGAAAGAGTGGTCTCATTCTTTGGGTGACCTACCCAGGGGAAGAATGGCCTCATTATTATGGGTGACCTACCCAGGTAAAAAAAATGGAGAATGGTCTCATTCTTATGGGTGACCTACCCAAAAAAATATGATCTCATTGTGATGGGTGACCTACCCAGAAAAAGGAAGAGTGGTCTCATTCTTTGGGGTGACCTACCTAGATAAAAAAAATGGAGAATGGTCTCATTCTTATGGGTGACCTACCCAGAAAAAATGGTCTCATTGTGATGGGTGACCTACCCAAGGAAAAAGGAAGAGTGGTCTCATTCTTTGGGTGACACTACCCAGGGGGAGGAATGGCCTCATTCTTATGGGTGACCTACCCAAATATTAAAAAAATGGAGAATGGTCTCATTCTTATGGTGACCTACCCAGAAAATATGGTCTCATTGTGATGGGTGATCTACCCAAGGAAAAGGAAGAGTGGTCTCATTCTTTGGGTGACCTACCCAGGGGGAGGAATGGCCTCATTCTTATGGGTGACCTACCCAAATAATTAAAAAATGGAGAATGGTCTCATTCTTATGGGGTGACCTACCCAGAAAATATGGTCTCATTGTGATGGGTGACCTACCCAAGGAAAAGGAAGAGTGGTCTCATTCTTTGGGTGACCTACCCGGGGGAGGAATGGCCTCATTCTTATGGGTGACCTACCCAGGTAAAACAAAATGGAGAATGGTCTCATTCTATGGGTGACCTACCCAGAAAAAATAGTCTCATTGTGATGGGTGACCTACCCAAGTGGCAAGAATATGAAAAAGTGGTCTCGTTGTGATGGGTGACCTACCCAAGGAAAAGTTGACAATGGCTCAAAGCCGCGCTTGAAAGGAGTAGGGTTAGAAAACGCATTACCCGAGATGTGAAGGTTCAACGGCGCACTCAAACGGAAATGAGGCTCAAAGGCATACTTGAAATGAGGTAGGGTTTAGAAAACGCACTACCCAAGACGTGAGGGCTCAAACAGCGCACCTCGAAAAGAGGTAGGGTTAGAAAACGCACTACCCAAGAAGTGAGGGCTCAAACAGCGCACTCGAAAAGAGGTAGGGTTAGAAAACGCACTACCCTAGAAATGGTGATGAAACCCCGATCTGACAAATGTTGACAGCAATGTATTATGGTTAATATGCATGTATGTTTTTGTTACCTATCTTGGAAACATAGGTCCCCCTTTCGTCGTAAACCTCTTCGCTCTTGTTTCAAGCTTTTCTCATGAACCAAAATATCCTTCATATCCTTTTAGTGAAGAGATCTCTGGTTCCTTATGGGGCCCTTTCTTGCTCCATTAAGTTTTGTGCCAAAAAAAAAATTGGTTTTGTTCATGAAAACTGAAACTTTTAATGCAATTAGCAATCTTATAAAAGATGCTTTTTTAGAAGTTTTTATTATGATACCCCTTTGGGCTTGGGTTTACTATGGACCCTTATGTGCATTTCGTGCACCTTTTGCCCCTAGTGTGATTGCACTATATGTCAAGTAGATTTGATTTGGTTCACCAATTGATGGAGTCATCTTCTTAGTCATGCCAAAAAAATTCTTTGAGCAAAGATTCCAAATGCTATGAGATCATGGCCGAAATTTATATATATATTATATAAAAGACTCTTTACAAGAGAATTCATGGCCGAAATTTATTTTATTGAACGGGAAATTACGAAATACATCAAGCGTAGTATTTCTTTACAGAGTCGGAATTCACAGGCCTAGCTAGATCTTCTCCATCCATTCTAGACAGTAACAAGCTCCTCCTAAGAATGCTTTCCTCACCACGTACGGCCCCTCATAGTTAGGCGCCCATTTACTCTGATCTTCTCCAGGTAAAGGTAATATTTTTCTTTAGTACAAGATCTCCTTCGTGGAATCCTCGAGGTCGAACCTTCTTGTCATATGATTTAGCCATCCTTCTTTGGTAGAGTTGATGATGACAGATCGCGGCTATCCTCTTTCACTGATCAGATTCAACTGTTCATATCTAACCTTTGCCCATTCTACCTCTTCCAGCTCAGAGTCTAACAACACTCTCAATGATGGAATTTCCACTCTAAAGGCATCACCGCCTCCATTCCATATACCACATGTACGGGGTGGCTCCTGTTGAGGTTCGAACTGCGGTGCGATATGCATGAAGGGCAATGGCAACATCTCATGCCAGTCCTTATAGGTGACTACCATCTTCTGAATAATCTTTTTGACATTCTTGTTAGCAGCTTCTACCGCACCATTCATCTTTGGTCTATATGGCGAAGATTGGAATGCTTGATTTTCCATTTAGTGCAGAGCTCTATTATCATCTTGCCGTTGAAATTCTGGGCGTTATCAGTTATAATCTTTTCTGGTGGACCATACCGACATATCAATCTCTCTCCTCTAAATTTCTTCACCACTTTTTGCGTCACATGAGCAATGACCCAGCTTCTACCCATTTTGTGAAGTAGTCGATAGCCACTAGAATAAACCTATGACCATTGCTGGCTTTGGGTTTACCGTCCGATCACATCAATTCCCCCACATTGCGAAGGGCCATGGAGATGTTAAATTAAACAAAGGAGCCGAGGAGCATTGATTTTGTCACTGTATACTTGGCACTTATGACATTTTCGGACATAATCGATACAATCCTTCTCTAACGTCATCCAGAAGTAACCGACTCTTTGTATCTTCCTGGCCATCACATGTCCACTAGCATGAGTTGAGCAATCCCTTCATGGACTTCCCGTACCGTGCTTTTTGCCTCAAATTCATCCAAACATCTCAACAAAGTCCCGTCAGATGATTTCTTATACAAAATCTCCCATCAAGATAAAAATCCATTGCCAACCTTCTCAGGTCTTCTTGTCGATTTTGGATGCCCCCATGGGATATGCCTGGTTTTGGATGAAATTCTTGATATCATAGTACCACGGGTTTCCATCCACTTCTCTTTCGACTGAGCAACAATGAGCAGGGTTTATTTCTGATATTGATGTGTATTGGCTGTACCTTGTGCCCAAAGTCTATCTTGGCCATAGATGCTAGTGTGGCCAAAGCATCTGCAACTGGTTCCCTTCCCTTCCTATGGGTGAACTCTATTTCCTCAAATTCTTTAGCCAGCTTAGACAGGTATTCTTGGTAAGGCCTTAACTTCTCTTCTTTGGTTTGCCATTCTCCTTTTACTTGGCAATGATCAGCATTGAATCTCCATACACATTTATCTTTTTATGTTCATCTCTAAAGCAGCCTCTAAACTAAGAATGCAAGCTTCATACTCAGCCGTGTTGTTGGTGCACCCGAACTGCAGCTTAACTGAAACCGATACTGCTTCTTATCAGGAGAGATTATCACTGCCCCCGCTCCGTTACCACATACATTTACAGCACCATCAAGTACATAACCCACCAATCTGATTTCTCTTCCTCGATTGCAAACACATCTTCATCGGAAAGTCAAAGTTCGGCTCATAATCTTCCATAGCATGGTCAGCCAGGTGATTGGCATATAACTCCCTTTCACGCTTTCCTTGTCATATATACTATGTCATACTCAGCCAAAGACTTGCCATCTTGCAATTCGGCTAGATAGATAAGGCTTTTCATAAATGTACCTTAACTGGTCTACTTGGAAATTAACCATGTAGTGTGATACAACATATACTGACGTAATCTCTTTGTAGCCCATGCTAGTGCACAACACAGCTTCTCAATCACAGTATACCTAGACTCATATTCCGTGAACTTCTTGCTTAGGTAATAAATGGCCCTTTCCTTCCTTCTGGTTTCATCATGTTGCCCAAGCACATATCCCATTGCTGTTTCGGTTACTGTTAGGTATAAAATCAATGGTCTTTCGGGTACAGGAGGAACAAGCAGATGTGGATTTAGCAAGTATTGCTTGATTTTCTCAAAAGCTTTATCACACTCTTCATTCCATATTCCAGGGTTCTTCTTCCTCAACAAACGAAAGATCGGGTCACACGCGGTTAAATGGGATATAACCGAGCGATGTAATTCAACCTTCCTAAGAAACCTCTCACCTCCTTCTCAGTCTTGGGGGTGGCATAGATTGAATAGCTTTTACTTTTTCAGGATCCACTTCTATCCCTTTGTCACTCACCACAAACCCCAACAGCTTACGGATTTCACCCCGAATGAACACTTTGCTGGGTTAAGCCTCAACTTATATTTCCTTAATCTTTCAAATAATTTCTTCAATACTTGGACATGATTCTCTCCCTCTTTAGATTTAGCAACCATGTCATCCACGTATACTTCAATCTCTTTGTGCATCATGTCGTGAAACAAGTCACCATAGCCCTTTGGTAAGTGGCCCCGGCATTCTTTAAACCAAATGGCAGACTTTGTAGCAAAAGGTTCCCCATGGTGTTACAAAGGTTGTCTTCTCCCTATCCTCTAGCGCCATTCTTATCTGATTGTAGCCTGAAAACCCATCCATGAAGGAATATGTAGAGCTGCGGCTGCATTATCAACTAACATATCTATGTGTGGTAAAGGGAAATTATCTTTAGGGCTAGCCCAGTTTAAGTCCCTAAAGTCCACGCAAACTCTGATTTTTCCTTCCTTTTTAGGCACCACCACTATGTTTGACACCCATTGTGGATACTTCACTACTTCTAAAAAACCACGTCCCATTGTTTTTCAATTTCCGCCTTTACTTTGATTAAGACCTCCGGATGAGTTCTCCTTAACTTCTGCTTAATCGGCTTGCATCCTTCCATCAGTGGTATTCTATGTACCACAATGTCCGTATCCAAACTAGGCATATCCTCGTAGGACCAGGCAAAGACATCCACATAATCTTTGAGCAGTGCAATCACTCTTCCTTTGCTGCAGGGGTGATCAAAGTCCCTATCTTCAGCTCTCGTTTGATTTTTCATTGCCTACATTTATGGTTTCAAGTTCCTCTTTAGCGGGCCTCCAAGCCTGTTTGTGTTGTTCTATTAATTTGTGAATTCCGATATGTTTTCCTCCTCTCATTCCTCATCTTCTACAGCCATTATGTATTCTTTAAATTTTGGCCATTCATTCTCAATGTAAAGTGCAGGTTTGTTGTGGAGGATCCGCTTTCAGAGTTCCTGAAAGCGGAAAGTGATGTGTAAATGCATAGTAAGACATCAAGATGAATTTTGAAAATGCATGATCTCATTAAAAATAAAAGATTGGCTCACAACAAATAAAATCCAATTGACATCTTGAGCCTCGATTGTCAATGAATAAAAATAAAACAGAAAAAAGGCAAACAACATAGATAAAAATATAATCTAACCATCATTGTTGATTACATTTTAAAAACCAATGGAGCTTCTTGGGTCTCCCAATTCTGGACTTCTCCCCTTCGGCTAGCTTCCGAACAAAGTCTTGACGGTGACTTCTTCCAAAGTGTGGATGGTCATTGTGGCAGCTCTTTAATCCTCCTTTCGGACTCGATTTTCTCAGCAATGTCCTTGACTTGATTTTCCTCCAGAGTGTTTATGTTCATTGAAGAAACTTTTGAAAAAGGTCTCCATGTCCTCCATCAGGTTGTATCACATATGAGGCCTTTGGAAATGAAATCCTGATTGGAGGGATGGCGAAGTTTCTTCTACAGGCTTCCTTCTTCAATCCTAGCCAGCATCTCTTCTCCCTTCTTGCACCAGCAGCTCGTTTGTAATCCTCTTTCTTGGGCTTATATCCAAGCCCAAACCTCTGTTCTGCAGCTTTCAATTTGATTATACCCCTCCATTCAGCCTTCTTTGCTCCATATCATATGGGAAGGAGTCTTATTTTTCAAAAAGATTTTAGCGGCCATTTTAGTGGCCTTAGAGATTTCTGGCTTCCTCAACACAGTGTTTCTCGGCACCCACTCGGTATTCACAATCTCAAATGCATGAAGGTTTCCGTCCCTACAATCTTCTACTTCAATGAATGGAACCGCCACATTTCTTACCATCGATATAGTCTCCTCAGCCTTAACAGTAACCAGGACCCGTTGGCAATGTACTTTAAACATTGATGTAGCGAAGAGGTGACAGCTCCCGCAGAATGTATCCATGGCCTTCCTAACAGCATGCTATAAGAAGGGTGGATATCCATCACTTGAAGGGTTCTAGAAAGACTTGTGGACCCACAGCTAGTTCAACATCAATTGACCCTATAACTGGCCTTGATGAGCCATCATACGCTCTCGCCGTTATCACATTGGGTTGCATATGTGAGGGATCTATCGGCATTTCATCCAGCATATGCCTTGGTAACACATCAGGGTCGAGCCGTTATCAATGAGAACTTTGCCGACGAGACAATCCTTGCATCGGACCGTGACATACAAGGCTTGTTATGTCCAGTTCCTTCAGCGTCAAGTTCATCTTCCGTGAATACAAGTAATTGGCAGCATGGATCCTCCCTACTAGATGCTCCATAGTCTTTTGCTCAATATCTTGGGGCACATAGGCCTCATTCAGTACTTTTTGCAAAGCATTACGGTGTGGCTCAGCTGAGTATTAATGACATGATGGAGATCTTAGCAGGGGTCTTCTTCAACTGATCCACTATACTGTACTCACTATGCTTCATCAGTTTCAAGAACTCATTTGTTTCTTCCTCAGTCACAGGTTTATTCACCTCAAACTCTTTATCGAGGTCCAGCACCTCCTTGCCTTTAACCTTTCTTTGTCTTTCTAGTTCTTCAGGTGTGAAACAACGACCACTCCGAGTTAGCCCACTTATCTCAGTTCGGAATAGCGGCAAAGGAGTTTCAATATTCGAGGTATAACCACAATCTCCAGCATCGCTCCATAGTCTACTTTGCTTGCATATGAGGCCTAGTTAATACCAGTTTTGAGCGACCATTAGCTGTTGATTGGATTCTACATTTCTCTATCATCTCTACCTCTTCATTGTCACTTACATCCTCAATCCTCAACTCTCCTAGAGTTAACATTCTTGCAACTTTTTGATGAAATTCAATGCATTCATCAATGTGATGCCCTTCCTTTTATGGAAAGGGCAAAAGTTACTTTCCCCTGTGCAGTACTCAGTCGTTTCTTCCAAATATCCAGACTGTACCATCATCAAGTATAGCTTGGCCATGGTCACTTTCAACACCCTCTTTTTGCTACCAATCTCCATGGTATTCACTCCTCCCCTACCATCAACATGTTTAGGTAAAGGGTTTGAATTATGATTAGGCGAATCCTCAAAAGTGACCCACCCTACTTTGATCAGTTGCAACACCTTTCTTTTAAAAGCAAATCAAGACTCAATGCTATGGCCTGCGTGACCAGCATGGTATTCACAAGTCACCTCGGGGTTGTACCAGGCAGGGAAAGGTGGCTGCATAGGTTATGGGTAGAGGAGCTATCTGCCCAATACTCAACAGCTTGGCATACAATTCTTTTAAGGTTATTGGTAAAGGAGGTAGTTGTTCTTCTGATGGTTGCTTATCGTTTCTTTGGTAATTGTGGTGGTTATTTGCTGGGAATTTTACTTGATTGGGCTGGTTTGGAGTGGAGGGTTTGGAAAAGTTAATACTAGTGACTCGAGGGGTAGGTATTTGATAGTTTTTGCTTCTCCTTTCTAGGTTGTTCACCTCAATTTATTTCTTCCTTCCAATGAAACCTCTCTTCTCTAGAGGTTCTGCAATTCACCCACTTCGGATCCCTTGTTCAATCCTCTCGGCGATCCGCACAACATCATAGAAATGTTGTGCTGAACTACCCATAAGGTGTTCATAGTATGGAGCCCTGAAAGTATTGGCAAACAAAGTCACCATTTATGTTTCTATCAGAGGAGGTTGCACATTGATAGCTTGGTCACGCCACCTTTGAGCATAAGCCCTCACGGACTCTTGAGTTCCTTTCTCCATGCTAATCAGACTGGTCCTATCAGGAGCAATCTCTAGATTGAACTTGTATTGCTTTAGGAAAGCGTCTGCCAAGTCTGTCCACTTCTTGATCCTAACATTGTCTAACCTCATATACCAACTGAGGGCCGATCCGGTCAGG
The DNA here is from genome assembly GCA_027475595.1 of Populus davidiana x Populus alba var. pyramidalis. Classification (NCBI taxonomy): domain Eukaryota; kingdom Viridiplantae; phylum Streptophyta; class Magnoliopsida; order Malpighiales; family Salicaceae; genus Populus; species Populus davidiana x Populus alba var. pyramidalis. The sequence continues at coordinate 3,484 of JANKYH010001671.1, read as the reverse complement.
CTATCCTGGAAGAAGTATATTAACATTTTGTCGTCTTGGATAACCTCTGCCATTTTGTTATAGTAGGAGCGGAGATGGGTCTTCGGGCATTCCCTCCCAGTATACTTAACAAACTCCGGCACTCTAAACTTCTTTGGGATAACGATGTTAGGCACTAAACATACTTCAGCGGCCCTCATTGGGTCAAACAAATCATTTCCTTCAATTGCCCTTAGCCTCTCTTCTAGGGCAGTCCACTTATCATCTCCTTCATGATTAGAGAATTTAAAGTCATGTGGATCTTCGTTTGTTAAATCCATTGTAATAGGGATTTGGATGGGCCGAGCAGGACTCTGCTTAGTTGGTGTATTTGCCCCTATGTTTATAGGTGCGACAGGAATTTGAGCTGATGCTGGTGCTTCATTAGGTTGAGTAGATGTTCCCTCTCCATCTCTGGCTCTTAATATTTGCTCTAACATACTGGTTAAGTGCGCCACATCATTTCGAACTCCTTCAAGTTCTCTTTGGTACTGAGATTCTGGTTGTGACCTTCCTTCATTTTCCATTCTTGCTCTTTGTCGAGTGTTGTGGATTCTAGGAGGGGGACCTATGTTTCTTAATCTGCAGATGTATGCATAGATGTATGAGAAAATGCATGATTGTGATGGATGCATGATTGAAAAAATGTATGCTTTATTGGGTATGGATGCAACCTTTTTGTGAACGAATAACAGCCATCACATTATAAGCATTCTCTTGTCACATTGCTTTGATAGGAGTTCTGCCTTTCGAGTCGTTTGCTTGAATCATGTTCACCAAAAGACCGATTTTTGCATAAGAAGATGGGTCAACGCCCTTTTCATTAATGCTTGGATAAAAATACATTTAGAAATAAAAGAAATACAACACGCTAATCCCTTTCCTCCCTAAACTCTTTAGCCAAAGGTAAGAAAGCAAAGCCGCGGTTCTCAATCTTTCCTAGAAAAGCATCAGTTTCAGCTAGGCTTCGGCGATAGCGAATGATGTCTCCCCCCACATTCCGCGCATTGATTCTAACAATTCGAGCATGTGTAGCAGCTTCGTCCATTTGCTCATCTGTTTTGGTCATTTTTTCTATGAGCAACATGTTGGTTCTGTTCAAAGCAGTGTTGTTGGCGTTGATTTGATCTTTGTGCTTTTCCATTGCTACTAGCTTCTCGTCTAAATACTTCGACTTTTCTCATTCTTTGTCAAGCTTTATCCTCATGACTTTTATCTCATTCTTCTTGACTGCTAACTCTGCTTTAACATCCTCGAATCCTCCATTTTCGCTTTCCAACTCCATATATTTCTTATTCAAATCCTCATACTTCCTAATCCTATCCATCAGCTCGAATTGCACTTGCGCAAATTTTTCTTGGTAATATTTTGCACTTTCTTGGCAATCGCTAAAGTCCATCTACATTGCTTCAAGTTCAGAGCAACTTTGCATCCAATCCAAACTCAACCCTTTAAGCTCCTTCTCACTTCCTTCCTTAGCAATCTTCTCCTCAACCAACTTTAACTCCAGCTTTGTTATTTTCGCATCTCTAGACTGTATTTGCTCATCTAGAAATGTTCTCATTTTGTCCTGTTCTAGCATCATTTCTTCCAACATTGCTTTGTCTTTTCTGCTCTTACTCAATTCTATTCGTAGTTTCTCCACTTTCCTTCTCAAGTCTTCTTCATTACTAACCCTCTTTCTCTTGATAGGCTCCTCTACAGTTGGAGAAGATTTGACTTCTACACAAGGCATGGCTGAAGCAGCTGAATCATCTTCAATGTTCACCCTTTTTCTCTTAATAGGCTTCGCTACATCTTGAGGAGATTTAGCTTCTACGCAAGGCGTGGCTGAAGTAGCTGAGTCTCTCCATTTTACATATCCTTCGCTCACACTTGGATCTCTCAACCCTTCTATCTCCACCAACACTAGATGCTTCCAATCTTGTTTGATGATCTCCACAAACTCTGATGCCATGGGATCTTTGAACAAACCAGAGAATTGAGCGATTCCCATAGTCCTGGGAACGAACTGCATGCCCCCAAGTTGTCTTACCACTAAGGCAGGAGCATAACTCACATAACCCGTAATCCCCACCAATGGTACCCAATGCCTTTGTCCACAACTCATTAGGACCTTCACTGTTGTTACCCATGGGGCCCTCCACTTAAACTCGTTATTAGGTAAACCTTCTAATTTATCAACCCAACCCTGGTTGTCTAGATCTCCCCATTCTTCTTCTTCTACTAACTTGAGGGGTTTTTGGGTGAACCACCAAAAATTATTGAAGACAGGTTTCTTTGTCTCGATATGGCTAACCATCCAAATATACAACAGTTGCATGCAGCATCTCATTGCTCCTTTTCCGGCCCTCCTACAATGGTTAAGTGTCAAAATTGTTTCGGCTAAAATAGCAGCCACTGGATTGATTCGTGTATTCTCATACTCCACGTAAGCAGCGGCGGCCTCCAAACTCACTAAACCAATCTGACTTGGGAACAACACAAGGCCAAATATACCTAGGGCAATCAATCTCTCTTTTTCTACTCCTGACTTCTTTTCCATTCTAGCATCCTCCATTTCAAACCGGTACCATTCTTCTCCTGAACTTTTCCAAATTGGAGATCTTGAGCATTTTGACAGTTCAGGATGATCTTGTCGGATCTAAAGGAAATAAATCCGATACAGGTCGTTGGGAAACTCGGTCAACAATCCATATTCCTCACCGGGGGCACAAGTCTATGCTTCCAAGGAAAAACATCGGTAGTCTGGATCCCAAAAATGACTAAAGCTCGCACAGCTGGGCTTAAAACTTCTATCTTTGCAATTTCCATCAAACGTCCGTATTTCCTAAAAATGCATCTTTATCCATATTCTGAAAATGAGTCGTTAACTTGTTCACCTCATTCAATATACAATTCAGTTCTTGATTGGTGACATCTTCTTAGCATCGCTTCTAAGCAGTCTCCTTCAGTCAATTGTGACAGTTCAATTTTTTTCCATACTCTAAGATGGAAGATTTAGTGATGATGGCCATTTCGTTCACAAATCCTGCAATTCAAAATGCATGGGGTTTAGACTTGTTTTGATGCAAAAGATATGTTGGAACATACACCCTAAGATAGGTTCTAGTTTCTCTACGTGAAACAAGGGTAGTTTTACTATTGGGTCTCTAAAAGAGGGTCTCTTGCTGTTCCAGTGATCACCTTCGTAAAGGCGATATGGAGGCCTAGCAGATAGTGGGATGGTACGTGTACCAATCACAATCAGTCTAAACACTCAAAAATCAGCAAGAGTTGGGGTTTACACAACTTAAACCTTGACTCAAGTCATAAGGCAAGCTGCTAGTCCCCCACTTAAACTTGAAGTTACATGTGCGTGCACTCCAAAACATAATAATAATAATAAAGTGATGCATGACTATGCCATGTATGATAGAATGTAAGACATATGCTAAAGCTTTTAAACAAAGCATCATAAGAAAAC